>CAUYRT010064121.1:0-11293 GCA_963574885.1 Lepilemur ruficaudatus | reverse complement strand
AATTGTGACTGTAAACATTGTACTGTAAATGCTTTGTAGTTTTCCCCCAATAAAAAAAAAAAAAAAGAATAAGACTATTCAAAAATGTTGCACATTTCAGCCAGGTCATTAACACTATTGGGATAAAGTTATTAATTTGTTTTTAATTCTGAAAGGATCCTTGAAAAGATGAACTGTGAGCTTTGGCAGGACACAGAATTTTGAGAGGAATTTCAAATGTTTTTAACTTAATTTTCCTAACAGTGTTCCGATCAGTGTTAGCCTCATTTATATAAATATATATATGTGTGTGTGTTTGTGTATGTACATATATATGTATCAATTGAATCTCACAAATATTTTCACCACTACACTCAACAAAGAAAAAAGAAATAAAAAAGAATTAGAATCTTTGAGAGGTTAAGCAACTTGCCGAGGACACACAGATAGGAATATGAACTGCAGTGCTGCCCACATAGCTACCGCTGAAGATACAGCTGAGCACCGAAATGAAGTGGAATATCTTTTATTCCTTAAAGTTTAAGCCAAAGTTGGGTAAATATTAGGTATATATTTAACATTTTGTTTGATTTAATCACAGTATGTTTGTTTCTTGGTATACTTCCTCCCTCCACGCCCCCCACCTTGCAATCTGAGCAATTCCATAATATCTGTGCAATTGTAGCAAGTTTGACTAATGATGCGATTTTTGTTTTGACTGAAATGTGGGAATGACACAGTCTCATGTATTTCCTGGTATTCTGATCTTTGTTTTCCAGAATGAGTTCGATTTTTTTTTTTTCTATTGTGGATTTCCCTAGAAATTATGTGACACTCTTCTTCCCACCCTTGCCAGTAATGTAAACAAATCTTGGTTTGTGAAAAAATTTCCTCTTCTGTTTAGTCATATCATTATTTTCATGATGTGTGTGATGTTTGCATTTCTATCAAGTTGAGGATTTTATTAATTGTGATTTTAGCAGAAAGCATAATATGGGGCGTGTGTGCGCATCTGTGTATTTTTATGTCCATCCACCATACCGAATATACAAATCTTACATGAAATTTCATCCTGATTTCTTATAATTTATTTACTTCATCATAGTATACCACATGTAAATAAACTTCTAATTCTGTGCTTTATATTTCAAAAAGTCTTATCAATTAGTTATTTAATATTTTTGCTAACATTTTGCAAATGCTTTCCCTCAAGAGTTTTGAGGTATAGATGGTAGGCTTTGGATACTTAAAACCCTTGGTTTCATTACTGCTTATGACCTGAGGCATGTCATGGCTGAGTGGCGTTGTCTTATATGCTTAAGTCCTGGGTGTCTGAGACTACAACCTAGGGCTAAATGATAAAACGTTCTGCCTTTTACAGAAAGATGGGTGTGAAGAATGAACCTATATACATTTCCTGTAATTCTGAAAGAAATCATATGTATAAATAGTGTCAGTTAAAACTCCTATCCCGGAGTCATTCTAAACTAGATAATGCTTTTCTTTTATAAACCGTATGCCCTTGGACATGTTTCTTAACCACTTTGACTTTAGTTCCTCATCTAAAAGTAGAAACAATACTAGTTCTTACCTCAAAGGAAAAATGTTTGGTTTCAGGTCTACTTGGAGCCTACTACCTTCACCTCAGGGAAGTAAGAGAGACTGACAGGTTGCATGTTCTATCTTTCCCTAGCAATTTTTAGAGGCAACCACAAAGCCTAAGAAAAGACAGGTAACAGAGATTCTTTAGTACAAAGAGTAAAATAGCTAGAGAGAGTGCTGAGCCCCTAGCGTAGTGTTTGCAAAGTGAACTCTCAGTAAATGCCTGTGAGTAAAAGAATGAGGGACCCCTTCAAGTTGTTTAGATTGTTTATCTATAACTTAAGGGAAATGTAGAGAATATTGGCAAATCCAAGAGACATTTCTTGCTAGGGAATTCTGTAATCTTGAGTTGTTAATGCATGAGGTAAATATTCTTTCCTTATAAATTCTAAAATTAGTATTTTATATAGCTTTGAAATAAATGAAAGTACCTCCAATTCTGCGTATAAGAAATGTTGACAGGTCATCACATGTAGTGTGAGATCACAGAATAAGATTCAATGCTCTAGAGTACACATGGAGCTAATTGCATTCCTAAAAATGTTTAATCAATAATGAAAAATAAGCACAAATAAATTGAGAACTGGGCAGTTTAAAGTAAATAAAGTGCTTGGCTAACACAGGTAATTCTCTGTACTTGTTTCATGTGTTTAATATGTCAAAAATAGACAATACAGAAAGAAATTTAATTTGGCTACACACAAAAGATCTTGAGTCCATTAAATTTTCATATGTACTCAAAAGTTTTGACTCACAAAAATCCATCCTTTAAAAATTGGCCACTCTTCCATTTTATGAGATTAAGAATAACATGAATATTGTGCACTTCTCATAAATGCTTGAGATACATTTTGGCTACTTTTGAAAATTATAATCTGTAAGAAAATTTTTAAAAAGAAAGATGAAAATTTAGTGATTGCAAATACATTCATAATCTTGCTCTATCAGCAATATTGCTGCTGGTAATGCTCGTAAGTTCATAACAAGTCTACTGAATGGCTGGAGTGTAACACAGCTGGTTGGTTATTTTGCTTGCTTAATGCTTTTCCTCGAATATGTGACATTCAGCTAATTATATAACTAAATATCTGACTCAATCATAGAGTAGTTAATTTACTGGCCACATGTGGACATGGTATTATTCTTTCTTTCCAGGGGAAAAAAGTGTATATTCTCTCAGAAAAATGAAGGAGCTGAACTCCTAGAAACAAAATGCATTCTATTTTATGATGTGCCCTTCTGTCTTGTTATTTTCAGTATCTCAATTACCATCCATGACAAAGCCTGGATGGGTTGTCCTCAGGTCCTGAGGTACTCTTTAATCTTCAACTGCTTTTATTTAGCACCATACTCATTTAGCATTCTTTAATTGCATCAAATGTTGATCAACCTTATACTTCAGAAATGTTCTTATTCTATTAGCTTCTTTTCGCTTTCAAAGGGGAAAGTATTCGTCTTTCAACATTCAGCTTTAATTAGTGAACATCCTATTATCTCTTAAGAGACGCATGGCCAATCCAGAGCGGGTGTTGGCAAACCTAGAGGTAGGGGTGGGACTTTTAAATATGTGATAAGAAAAAATAACTAAAAATATAGAGCAATTAACTAATGTTTTTCCTGAAAAGAATATTCAGCAGAGTATAGTTTTTACTTTCTTTAACTAGGTTGGTTCTGGTTACTTTTATTATTACAGAGAAAATGAAGTGTCGATATTGCTTTTTTACAACGAGAATCCTCTAAAAGAAATTGCTGAGGAATTACAATAGCAGAAAGATACGTCTGAAGTCATCTCCCTGACAGGAAGATGTTAACAGCAATGCTAATGAATGTTCTTTCTATTTTACCTGAAGAAGAAGTGTCAGTAATAATGATGTTCAGAATACACTTTTACCCACAATATTCAAATTCATGTTATAATCAACTAGATTAGAATTTTACATTATTTTTAATATTTGTGTGGAGCACATTTTAGGACTTTAAAAATTGTCAGGTCCTTAATCTTGCATGAGTTTAGCAATAAGATGTGCACCTTGACATGTTCCTGTGTAGCAAATCTTTTTCCAGGCAGTTCTATTTCTAATATTGTTACCTTGTTGGGAATGAGTGATATCTTAATTAGTGGTATAAATCATATGTAGAAACAAATAAGTACTCTTTTATATCGTATCTGGGTATAATTAAATACATATTGAAAATACAATGAGCTTTAATCTATAACTGCTAAATAATATTTTATGTTAATAATTTTTTCTCTTAGTAGCTTACCCTAGATAACAAGGAATTTGAGATGAAAGATTATTGTTGTAGCTAAATGTTGTCAGAGATCTAGCAAGTAATAATATATATTAATTAAGAGAGATGAAGGATATATAAGCCAGCATTTTTAATAGCAGAACACACACTTTAATTTTTAATTAAAATTTAACTTGTTTGAGAATTTAATTATTGTGACAAAATCCACAAGGAAGAGAAAACTGAGAAACTTTCACAATGCAGCTACACCTGCAAAAATGCAGAAACAGGAAATCTGTTTATTTTCCCTTCCCTTAAAAGGCTAATAAAAGGAAAGAAAATCAGAGACTATTTTTAGTGTGTATGTGTTGTGTGTGTCTATTTTCATGAAGGTATAGATGGAATAGATTTAAATAAGATTTTCCAATACAGTAAACTCTTACTTGTTAAAAATCTAAATTATCATTTTTCAACTGATTAAAACCTACTCTTTTTTAGCAAGTGAAAAGTAGCTTTCTTTTTTATCTTGTTAATTTTTATTTTTATTTTTTAAATTTCAAAATATAAAAGGGGTACAAATGTTTTTGTTACATGGATACCTTGTATAATGCTTAGGTCGGGGCTGTAGTGTACTTGTCCACAGAATAGTGTTCATTGTACTCAAGAGGTATGTTTTTATCGCTTACCCCATCCTCCTTTCCCTGTTCTTGGTTTCCAATGTCCTTTACAACTTTTGTGCCCATGTGTGCTCATCTTTTAGCTCCCAATTATTAGCAAGTACACATGGTGTTTGTTTTTCCATTTCTGAGATACATCACTTAGGTTAATGTTTTCCAGTTCTATTCAAGTTGCGGCAAAAGACATTATTTCATTCCTTTTTATGGCTGAGTAGTAATTCATGGCATATATATACACTCTTTATCCACTCATGACTTGATGGACACTTAGGTTGATTCCATATCTTTGCAATCTGTGATAAACACTGAAGTGCAAGTGGTTGGGTTTTTTCGGCTTGTTTGTTTTGCTTTTTTTTTGTTTTTTTTTTGTTTTGTTTTGTTTTGTTTTGTTTTACTACATTTCCTTTGGGTGGATACCCAGCAGTGTGATTGCTGGATCAAATGGTAGGTCTACATTTATTTTTTTAAGGAATATCCATGCTGTTTTCCATAGAGGTTGTATAAACTCGCAGTCCTAGCAATAGTATATAAGCATTCCTTTTTCCCTGCTTTCAGCATCCATAATTTTTTGTTTTTTTAGTAATGGTCATTCTGACAGAGTAAGTTGGTGTCTCACTGTGGTTTTAATTTGCTTTTCCATGCTGATTAGTGATGTTGAGCATGTTTTCATATGCTTTTTTGCCATTTGTCTACCTTCTTCTGAAAAAAATCTGTTCATGTACTTTGTCTGCTTTTTAATGGGATTTTTTGTTTTCATTTTTTTTTCCTTGCTGATTTGTTTGAGTTCTTTGTAGATTATGGATATTAGACCTTTATCATATGTATAGTTTGTGAATATTCCCTCTTTTTCTGTAGGTTGTCTATTTACTCTGTTAATTATTTCTTTTGCTGTGCAGAAACTTTTTAATTGAATTAGTTCCCATTTATTTATTTTTGTTGTTACTGTATTTGCTTTTGGAGTCTTATTCGTAAATTCTTTGCCTAGACTAACGTCCAGAAGTTTTTCCTATGTTTTATTCTAGACTTTTTATATTTATATTTAAGTCTTTTATCCATCTTGAATTAATTTTTGTACATGGAGAGGGATAGGGGCCCTGTTTCATTCTACTGCGTGTGGCTATCCAGTTTCCCCAGCACCATTTATTGAATAGGATTTCCTTTCTTCAATGTATGTTGTTGTCTGCTTTGTAGAAGTTTAGTCAGTTGTACATAAGTGGTTTTATTTCTGGATCCTCTATTCTTTTAAATTGACCTGCGTCTCTACCTTCATACCAGCATCATGCTGTTTTGATTAATATATATTTACAGTATAATTGAAGTCAGGTAATGTGATACCTCTGGATTTGTTCTTTTTGCTTAAGATTGCTTTGGCTATTAGGGCTCTTTTTTGGTCCTGGATGAATCTGAGAATTATTTTTTCTTGCTCTCTGAAATATGACATGGATATTTTGATGAGGATGTCATTAAATCTGTAAATCATTTTGTTTGTTATTAATATTTAACAATATTGATTCTACCAATCCATGATCATGAGATAAACTGTTTTTTTAAATCAAGTTTTAAAAAAAATCTATGTAACAGAATCAAAGAAGCATTACAAATTGGTTAAAGACAAATTCAAAGTGCTTTCTAAAGCTTTATTATAATACAAGAATGGAATCAGATTACATGAATAAAATCAGGAGCAGGTTTTTTTTTTTTTTAAGTTCATTTGGCTCTATTGGAAAGAGCAAGACATCATATTCTCTCCCTTCCCTACATATGCATTTCCTGGGGATGCATGTGGCCTAACAGGAAAACAAGCATTTTGTGGATGTCTTCAAAAGAAACAGAAAGGGTGATATTTGATCTTATAGTAAGGGCTTTTCTGCATTACTTAAAATCTCAGAAGTAATATTAAGTATAATATCTCCATTTTTCTTATTTTTCTTCTCCATTTAGGTCTATAGAGGACAATTTTAAATATGTTTGTGCAAAAGTAAAATAAGGAATTTTACTTTTTACCTAACCTCAGAGTGCAGAAAGTCAACTTTATTTACTTATGTTTATAAAGTTGCTGAAATGACTTAAGCTTGACAAACTGGAATATCAAGTCCTTATAGAATAGCATGTGATTTAAATTGTCTACTGCATGGCTACAGAGCCCTTGTGAATTTACCATCATCAGTTTACTTATTATAAATTCACATTGTGTGGTTTTATGAAAAGAACTACAAAGGGTATTCTTAGACAACAGGTTGAATTAATCTAAGTGACAATTTGATCTCTGTAGCAGGGGTACACATCATTATTGAAAGCAATATTGCTGCATGTGCGGTGACTCAATAAAAATATAATTTTAACTGGAAGATCATCTTTTGTTTTGTTTTTTTATTAACGTGGTTTTAAAAAATGCTCATTCCCCATTTTTTTCCATGCACACCATTTTATGAGTGAATGTTTCATATTTATTTTTCACTTATCCATTACTTTTTTTTCATTTTCAGGTGTAATCTAGCTCCTGTGGTGGAGTTTGCTGCAGATGTGGGAACTAAATCAGATTTTATTACCATGAATCCATCAGTTGTACAAAGAGCATTTGGAGGCTTTCGAAATGAGAGTGACAGAGAAAAATTTGTGCACAGACTTTCCATGCTGAATGACAGTGTCCTTTGGATTCCTGCTTTCATGGTCAAAGGAGGAGAGAAGCACGTGGAGTGGGTTAATGCATTAATCCTTAAGAATAAACTGAAAGTGCGAACTGCCTATCCATCATTGAGACTTATTCATGCTGTCAGAGGGTAAGTGACTGGAAAGGGCCAGTCTGTCCTTGGCACAATGGAACACATATAAGTAAACATTTTTCCTACACAGGAAGGAGCCTCGGTAAAATCCCCAAGTGGATATATATTTTCGTTATTTTATAATGGTTACTCTATTTGCAAACTTCAATTTCGTTTATGTGCCATATTGTTTTAACTCATTCTCTTTCTTCAAAAAGCAAAGCGTTAAACTTGGCACTTACATATGTCTGCTCGTGAACACGCTACTGATTTTTATATTTCTTGTGCTAGAGAGTTATAAGAATTCATAGTAAAATTGATGAGTTTTGGGTAAGAAAACTACAACAGAAATGCTAAATGACTAGTGGGCAATATTCTATAAGCATAAATGCTAGATATATTTAAGGAGCAATTAAGTCCATCTGTAGCCAAGATGCCTGCAAGTGAAAGAGAAAGCTGGCTGAGATAAAAATGTCTTAATGCTTCCCCCCAAAGTCAGAGATGCTGTTTTTGTGTATTAAGTCACTGTTTCCCTTTTATTGAGGAAAGCAAGCTCAGAAAAATATATGTAAAAAATAAACGCTTGCTTAAAAGTTGAAAATGACCAAAAGGCCAAATTCACTCATGCACATATACAGGAGCATAAAATAGACAATTTGCAGATAAGCAATTATGTATACTTATTGAATGTGTACTGAGTGTCAACTACTGCAGGTATAAAAATGAAGAGCTGATAACCATCTTTAAAAATGCATAGGCGTCATGGTGAAAACAGTGGGATATGAAGGTCACTATTGGCATAAGAGTGGAGCATATTGTCAGGAGTGTATAATTTGTCCCTCAGGTTCACAAAGAAGCTTGAAAAATGGATTTAACATTTGAACTGGACTTTAAAACAGAATAGCAATTGTCAGGGAGAAAAAAAACCAAAGAGAAAGAAAATAAGAAAGCCAACAGAAAGAAATGCTATTGCATCATTAAAGGAAACTTGGACAAAGAAATGATTAAGTACACAGCAAAAGTATGGAATAAGGGAGTCTGTTGTGCAATATTAGAATACAAAATTGGAGAAGTAACTTGGGATCTGGTTGGGAAGTGAATTGGTTTTTTTCCTGTACAAATTATAGTTTGATGTCTGAATTTGAGCATAAATCTAACTACAGATACTTTTCTAATGAGGACAAGGAATGTGCTAGAGGCACAAAAAACAATTAGGCTTTGATTAATTTACTCTTCAGAAGATAATGATGTAGGACAGAGCAGTGGACATGGAAAGGAAGGACAAGTTTAGGGGACAGATTAAATACAACAGATAGAAGTCCTAAAAGAAAAAAGTTTCCAAACCCAGAGTTAAAAATAGTTTATTTCTTATACTGTGATAAGATTTGGCTAAGGTGTTGTTATTTTGTTTTGTTTTGTTTTGTTATTGAGATAATTTCCTGCAAAATTTATCATTTCCTGTTTAAACCTTGAGATAGTTTCTTGTATTGTATTATTCCGCACACAATAAATTGCATTCTTGTAATTAGATCATGGCTATTCAACACTAATTCTCTTGGTGTTTGACAGGAAGTTTCAACAAAATAAGATAAAACACATGAATTTGAAGAATAAGAAGTAATTGTTATATTTTTAAGTTAAAAATATTCCTAATAATTACAATTTGACTCTTAAAAAAGATACATCTTAAGAGTTAACTTTACAATGAATTGTGTTGAGAACTCAACATTTTTGTGTTGAGTATCATCTGATTTTGAGAAAAACTTAAGGAGATCACTTTTGGATCTTGGAAACACACATATACACACACACACACTCTCTCTCCAGTGACAGCTGATTAAGGTTTAAAAACAAATACTCTGAAATAAGTACTTCCTGACTGGAAAACTAATGAAGAAATTTAAAATTATTCAAAATTAGTACTTTTGTTCCCGATATTTGGTTTATATTTCTTAATTCAATACCAGAAGCAAAACATGAAATAAGAAGCTTGGTTGAAATAGTATATTTTCAATAAGTGAAAATCCAGGTAGAATTATATACAATTAACAACAATGAATTTGCATTGACTTTTACAAATATTTTAAACATAAAATTGCAGGTCCTTTTAGTAATTTAAGAAGACTCTTCTTTCATGTTTTGTCCCATTCACATTTTATAACCATTATAAATATAAAAATACTTCACTAGTTCCTAAGCATTTTATTTTAAAGGGGAAAAAGGCCAAACTTCTGACAACTGGTGAAAGGAATGGTATGTTTTCTTTTGATGATTGTGTTTTAGATATTTTTGACCAGATTGATTTTGACTTCTCTAGAAAGAACTTAATCTCACTGCCTTCCTTCTCATACTTTTACATATTCCTCTTAAAGTGTCAAGGAATTGAGTTCTGAACTGTGGCCAAAGATATAAAAAGTAGCTCTAAAGTAGCCTGTCACCTTCCAAATGGGATGGAAATTTGTACACATGATGTGCATGAAAGGCCATTTCATTTATGGAGTAACTGAAATCAATGAAGTCATGCATGTGACTTAGCATTTGAATATAGTGTGCATACTCTATAAAGTTACTAGAACTCTAAAATAAAATAAGGAAGTGTGAACACGGATGAAACAAAGATAATTTCTGTAATATGAAAGCAAGGGCAAACTCCCCAAAGACCTGTTCTTTAAGTATCTGTTTTACATCTTTGAATTCTCTCTCTGAAACCGATGGTTAATACAGTTTAGCAAAACAGTTTAAAGAGTTTCATATCCTCTGTTGATTACTGGAATCTGTTGGCTCTCATGAAAGGTTAGAGCACCCAAGACACACATTTTAGGGTGGGCACAATCACGGAGTTAAAATGCAAAGGCTCTTCCCAATACTACAATCACAAATAGAAATTTTAAGTAATTTGGAAAGCAATATTCTTGAACACAACGAGCATCATTTAGGTAGTTTTCATATGGTCAGGTTTTATTTTTCAAACCTTTTCTTCTCTGAAAATTATGATGCCTCACTAACTTTAAACACCCATTTAATTTTAGGGTATTTTTTTTTAAGCTTTAAAAATGAAGCCATCAATCACAAAACTTGAAGACATTCTCACATTATATATTATTGCATGGTCATTCTTCAAAAACCACGTTAATTGAACCAGGAGGAAAAAATGTATAGGTAGATTCATAAGTTTTATAAATCTTGCAAAATAGAAAAAGGGTAATCTAATGGGGAGAAATAAAATATACAAGTTTAAGAGAACATATGAATGCGTTAAATGGGGTGTGGAATGGAACCATTTTATTGATATTTCTTCAGAAGCCCCACATGGTCTAGATTTTTTAAAATATCATTTTGTAAATATCTTGTGAAGAATGGAATGATTTTCATAAGATTTTAAAAGCAAAAAGGGGGTTTTTGAAATTTCCAAATTACTTAACAATGTGACTTACAATACATAAAGGTTTGATCTTTATACATTCATAGTAAAATTATCAATGTACCACTTAAAATTTCCCTAAAAAATACTGTTTAACCTAATGACATGTTTTATATGATATTTTAAATTACTATCCAAGACATATTTCAAATATATTTTATAAAATATTTCAAGTTAGGCAAAAAATCCTATTTTATAATGATTTTAATTTGATTAATAATAACCAAGTGCTGTTTTTTCTTTGTTAGGATGGTTATACTTTATTTTCTTATTTTTAACATGGTAAAAAAAGAATCAAACATTGCAGAAAGTGGATCCTCAGTTTCACTACCAAACTATCTTGGTAATTTCTTAAGAATTTTTCCAGGAGATAGAGCTATAGATATATAAGCATATTTTAAAATTACATTTTATGTGAATAAACATAAATACATAATTATGCAAGTAGCTCTACAATTAGATCATATGCATTCTTTTTTTTTTTTTTTTTTTTTGAGACAGAGTCTCACTCTGTTGCCCGGGCTAGAGTGCCGTGGCGTCAGCCTAGCTCACAGCAACCTCAAACTCCTGGGCTCAAGCAATCCTTCTGCCTCAGCCTTCCGAGTAGCTGGGACTACAAG